>JAKMWV010000450.1:0-43535 GCA_025330015.1 Colletotrichum sp. SAR 10_77 | reverse complement strand
CGCGCTCCCCACGGCGCTGCTGCCGTTGCCGCTGCCGGCCCAGCCGCCGAGCCCCGGGGGCGACCTGCTCCATTTCGACCGCGTCTGGTCAAAGGCCCGGACCGGCGCGGCGTCGGCGGGCAGGCCTTCTAGGTCGGCGAACTCGGCACCCATGAGGTGTGCGGCCTCCACTTCGTCTGACAAACGTGGCATTCTCACTTTTTTGCGAAAGGCCGGGTTGCTGGAGCAGCAAACCCTGGGCCACCGGGATTAGAATAAGAATATAGAAGAAAGGGGAAAGGGAAAGTGATGATCTTGAGCGTACAAAGGAAAAATGTCAAAGGGAGCGGATGGGAGGAAAGGGGGAATGAGTGCCAGCTGACGACGCATCTGGAGATTCAAATTCCATCGCCAAGCTCTCTCTCCAGTTTCAGCTGCGCCCGCGGCGCGCGGGTGCCAGCTTTGGCCCCGAAGCTTGCCGGAGCAGGCCTCGCAGGGCGATCTGGGTCATCTCCAGGATGTTGGTCGGCGACCCCTGAGTCGCGATATGAAGGTACTTCCGTCGTCATGTAGTAAACCACGATGTGAGAGTATTTCGCTAACACACAATCCCACAAACCAATCTGCAAGCTCCGCTGATCCCCCAAATTCACGCGTATTCGCCTAAGCAATGACAGCTTATTTTAGCACTGGTCAGCTTCCTAGCAGGGGCCTACCGTGCTGCCGGGCTCGCTGAACGCGCCGGACCGACACTTTTAAGCAGCCGGTCCGCAGCGGAGGTTAAAGCTTGCTGTTCCGTTCTGTCCGGTGCACTCTGGTAGCTCTCGCGGTGCTCTTCGAAGCTTCCGAGAAAGCGATGCGGTATTTTGTAGACAGGAAGCTTGTTGATTTTCATCTGTCCAAAATCTAGTGTCATGAAAGCGCGCATGGCAGCGGAAAGGATGCTTTTGAGATGAGATGTCTGGGCAGTGTTCACCACACCCGGACATTTACACCATTTGCTTTCATAATGGTAGCTTTGCCTGGCTAACGGCGATGGATACATTGCGCTGCATTTGTAGCGGGATAATGAGCGCGCGAGAAGAGATAAGAAACCGACTATTGATTAAGCGTGCGGCGATAAACATGAGATTCTAAGATTTACGGTCACAGTAGGTAGTGATTTCGGTAAGTCCATGTAGGGAACGCATTGAGATTGTCCAGGTGCCTGTCAAATTAGAGAGAGAAAAAAAAGGGAAAAAGCCCCTTATGAATATTCTCACCGATGATCAAACACAGGGAAACACATCGGTACTATCACCAAGTGATGTAAAACATTCTGATATTGCTTTTCATACTACAATTTTAGACCAATCTCTTTTATCATTACCCTAGCTGGACAGATAAGCTCAGCCGCCTTTGACCGTTTGACGTGTATTAAGATCCAGTCGACCCATGAAACTGGATGGGTGTTTCATTCGTTAAAAATCTCCTGGATTGACCGTGAGGAGGCTCCTCTCCAAGGCATTCTTTCCAGACATCCCGAGATTGATGCCCAGTCATCATGCGTCTCAGTTCCATAGTCGTACCAAGCACGGATGACCATCGTGTACTTATCCGGGCACAAGATTGAGTACTCTGTTCTGTGGGAACAGCCCGCACACTTTCCTTTGAACTCCGTCCCGACGTTACATACCGCGTCCCAGAAGCTCCTATCGAAGGTTGTGCTTGTGCTTGAACTTGTGTTCTGTGGACGATGTTTCTCCAAGAGATCCCACGCTTTCAAGGAACTGAAACCGAAAGCTATGCCCATGTGATAACAAGCTAGCGTCGCGTGTTTAATTTGCCAATGTACGTCTTCAAAGTGGCACCCGCCGCCACTTTTGAATATCCATTCTTTCCTGAGAAAATACCCGGCAGAGATGATCTTTGGTATGGCTGCGTAGTACTGAAGGTGATCATGTTCGTCGGGCTGACGGTTCCAGATGAATGGAGTCATGAGCTTCTCGAGATACCCTTGGTGAATGTTCCCGAGCCGAGATAATTTCAAAGCTGTTTGGACGTGTTGAGAACGTACTCTATACTGATTAAGCCTTATGTCTCGCCACAAATCGAGCGGCCTTACGACACAAGAAGGCCCAGTCTGATTCTGTGGCACGTCGTCCTGGCTGATACGATGCATTCTCCAGCAATCTTGGCACACTGAATGGTTCGGCGAATCGAAAGCAAGCTTGGCCCAGAACACGAGCTTGTCTTCGAAAAACAGTTGGCGAAGGAAAGTTTCCCAGTCCCGGTGTGCGAGGGCTCGAAAACGGGCGCAGGTCCTTGAGAAAATCACCACAGTGACATTATCAAGGTAGCCGATGATGTCCAGAAGGAGCTCCGAGGGTAGTCGAAGGAGATGCGCTCGTGCGGCTGTCTTATGTGAACGCGTGTTGCCGAGATCGAATCCGTGGGGGGCTATGGTGTCGTCGATATCTGCCATGATGGGCGTGGACTTGAGTTGTTTTTTTGGTAACTCATCAACCTGCTTCAACTGTGATTCGCAAAGAAACTGGAATCTAGTATGCATACAATGCAATCTCTGCGATCAATCTCCTATTGCCGAATAGAGTTTATTGTATATTTGCGGGCCTACAGTGCAAAAGTTGGAAGCATTTGTGTAAAACAGCACCAACCTTGAGAACCAATAGGCTATCCACCTATGCGTCTTTGGTCGGGTGATGTGGCGCAAACTTTGATGCGTACGCTTCAGGTTGGATAGACAAACAGGTAATCGTTCTGGTTGTGAACATCACAGCCGAGCAGAACCTAGCATGGTTGGCATTGGGATCCAAGTTGACGAATTCGAGATTCATGATAAGCTTTGACAGAATCAGTGACCTGGGCAGGCAAGTACCCTCTTTTTCACCAGCACCACAATATCTGTGATATTCTAATGGCAAAACCAGAAGCATAACCCAGGTTTCGTCACTGTCTTTTACTGTTCGATAAAGTGCAACAACAGTACTCAAAGCGTCAAAGTCTCTTACGAACACTCGAACTATGGGTTGAAGGGGTCAAGTGAGCTTCTTCTGCAACAAATCATTATTATTGACACTGCTAGTATCAAACTTCACATAAGGTAGTGTGCAGTCAGAGGACAACTATCTTATTTATTGTAAAGTCTCCTAATCGAGGGGAACGCCGGCCTTTCAAAATACTCCCTATATAGAAACCACTTATCACCCTCGAATCCATAATCGTACCAAGATCTGATGATTACCGTGTACCAATTTGGACACCATATCGCGTACTCCACCTTGCATTTATAGCATCTGTTACTGAAGCCATGCCCGATACGACTGATAGCAGACCGGAAGTCGGCCTCAAATTCGGGCTCCCGTAATTTGTTTGGTCTCTCCCAGTCGAGATAATGTCTCTCATTCAAACTGTGCGCAATGCCCAAGTGTGGGCAGACGAGCGGAACTCCCTCCAGTTGCTTGTTGATGGCAAATATTTCCTTGTTCCAGGAATACTCGCAACCGCGGCTATCGAAGATGCTCTGGAATGTCCATTGCTTCTGCAAAAGGAAACTTCCATCGACGATCTTTGGCACGGCGCGGTAGTGCCTGAGACAGTTGCCCTTGAGGGCGCGGTGATATATGCTGTACGGCGCCATGATCTTCTTGGGGTATCCTTGGTTGATATTACCAAGTCGAGAAAGCTTCAAGGGCATTTGAACATGCTCCGAGCGCATCTGATACGGATCGAGTGAACTACGGCTAGCCCCACGACCGTTTCTTTGGCAAGATGGTGTCCATTTTTTATATGGCAAATACCTTTGGTTGATGGGTTCTATTCTGTGACATGAGTGGCAGAACCAGTGGTTTGGCATATCGTGGACGATTCTTAACGAGAAATACTCCTTCTGGTACTCCCACCATCCTCGGAATATGGGTACCCAATCCGTATCGAGAACGATGCGGAACGAGGCGCAAGTTCTTGACAGAATCGCTTTGTCGAAGACTCCGAGGGGTTCGATTATTTGCAGCATAAGCTCCACAGGTAGTTGCAAAATAGCTGAGTTAATGTTGCTTGTTCTGTTTGTTATTTCGCAGCGAGCTTGGCGCAGGCCTGTGTTGGTCTCGGTGTCCGCCATTGCTGGTTGGGATGAAGATTGTCCGAAACGAGATTTGATCAACTTGCACTTTATTGAGAAAGGGAAGAAGAACTGAAAACCTGGAGCAGCGTTTGACTTCACTTTCTTTCTTCCTACAGAATGAAAGAGATAACCTGTGCGGACCTTGAATCTATCTCCGATCTAATCATTTGATGTCTTGTTCCATACTAAACTTTAGAAAATTTGGGGACCTTTGCGATTTCTACCTAGCGACATGGTACATTAGCCCCAGATCGAGCAAGATAAGCCTCACAGTCACAGGTCCACAAAGTTGTTACATGGGTTTACCTTACCTTTTAGGACGAGTCCGACCATCTGCCGTGAGCCACCATGGACAGCGACAAACCATAGAGAACAGTCTACTGCAATAATGAGGAACAAGAGGCAGATCATGGCCAGCTCTACATCACCATCCACAGTCCGGGCTCAGGCGGAGAAGACTGACCACGTGCCCGAGGAGTACTACCAAGAGTGGTGGTTGGCGGCACAGAAAGTGCGAAAGAATCAAGTCTTGAATATCGTCATGATGCTCAGCATCACCAACTCTCAACTGTCTATGCTGGCCGTAGCCGCTAGTTTGACGTGCCTATCGATATGTGCCAGTGCGGAGGTGTAAACAGTAAAACGGTGGCTGGGTGACGTGTAGGTACGTCACATAAACTGGATGACATGACCGGTTGATCTGAATCCTGGTTGAGAAGCATAGTTTGCTTGTCATTTGCTCTGATTAGCTAGTAGTAGATTCACGAGTCTAGCCATAGTAGAACATCATAAAAGCGATTTGCCAAGCCAAGCAAGGTAGGAACCGCTCCTCAGGAAATCACAACAAGTAACTTTTCCACCAAGCCTCCTCTTCGCTCAGCCAGATTTGCGGGCTCCCCGGCTTGCCAAACATATGGCCCTCTCCAGGCACCTCCCGGATGCGAACATCCCCACCCTTGTCCTTGACAGCCTGATAGATGAGACGTGCTTGCTCAATGGGCACCACTGTGTCCTCGATTCCATGCAGCAGAAACAAAGGCGCCTCGATCTTGTCCGCGTGAAACAGAGGGCTTCGCTCCTTGTATCTCTCTTCCTTTTGCTCGTCGGTCATGCCAGGGTCAAGCACCAGGGCCCCCATGTACTCTGACTCCAACTTATGAGTAGACTCATCGAGTTTCTTGACATCGCTGACACCACAGACACAAAATCCCGCATCAAAGGTGCGCGGATGGCGCACAAGAGCCTGCAGCACATTGTAGCCTCCCGCACTTGCGCCGACAATACCGACCTTACCAACTCTGCCTGCGGCTACGAGATGGTCGGCGACCTCAGCAGCATCATCCGCGTCCACAATGCCCCAATTATGGAATAGTGCCTCGCGGTAGTCCCGTCCGTGTCCAGTCGAGCCGGTGTAGTTCAGAGCAAGGAGTGCATAGCCTCGAGCCGTGAAGTACTGGGTGCGTAGTTTAAGCCCAGAGCCCGTATATCCGGTCGGACCACCGTGAGACGAAATGATCAGCGGGGGTAGGGTGTCACTAGGGGCCGTGAACTTTGGGTTTCGCGGCATCCACAGAGCGCTGTAGATCATACGACAAGGAGAGCCTTTCGAACGGAACTGGACAAGTTCGGGTTTCGAGAAGAGCCCCTCGTCCAGATCGGCATCGGAAGTTCGTCTCACGGTGGTAACCTCTCCACTCAACACATCAATCTTGTAGAGAGCTGAAGGAAAGGCTTTCTGTTCTCCAATAACCAGAACTGTGGTATCATTCAACTTTGCGACTGAATCGAACGCAATGGCACAGAGACCGGGCGGGCCGATAGGCTTCCAGTCATTCGTCTCGAGATCAATGAGAATGAGCTTTGCCTCGCCAAACAAGATGCCTGCTGCTGCCACATATCGATCAGACAGCGGGGCGTATGTATGACTGGAAGCTTGTTAGAATGATGACTGTTTCTCATAAACGTTCCTCTGAAACGAACCTTCCTTGAAACCATCGAATTTCACCAAATTCGGCATTCTCAAGGTCTTTCAGCTTGATCTGCGAGGGCTCTACTTTACCAGGGACAATGCGGTGAAGTTGACGGAATCCGTCAGTCTCGATGCACACAAACAAGCTTCCATCCAAACCCCATCTAGGCTCAGCAGCGCCCTCGCGGTTCTTGCCTGCAACTTGGGTCACATTCTCGACGGTAGCAGACGGGCTCCAGTCAGCTATAAAGACTTTGCTTGCAGAAAATGGAAGGTTGGGTTGGTCCCACTCCATCCAAACCAGCCTTGCACCGTCCTCACTAAACTGCGGTGTATAGTAAAAGTCGGCGCCCTGCACGACTCGCTTCGTTTCTCCAGTGTCTGCGTTAATCGCGACTATATAGTTCTTCACTTCTCGTGGCGTGTTTATCGTGTGGTCTTCCTCAATGGCCACCACCCAAGCGCTCGTCGGGCTCGCGCTGAAGTTGGAGTATCGGAGGTTAGGACCCGCCGTGACTGGCTTCACTTCCCCAGAATCCGGGTCAAGCACGTTGACACCGGTGGTATCACCACCGCTATTGGAGAAGATGATACGTCCGTCAAAGAGTACATCGTATGGAGAGCCACCATACTCGTAGACCGAGTTGTGGGCGCTCCAGGGTGCCGGGAGCACGTCCTTGGGTCCGTCGCTGGTGATTTCGACAACGCCATTCCGACCGTCTTCCTTGGACTCGTTGAAGAACGCGCGACCGGACGCACGCTGCAGATAACGTCAGAAAGGATGATAGTAATTATTTATCGAGACTTACATGAACACGGGGCGAGGTGACGGACCAGCTCTTGGAGGTGACTGTGCCAGCCGTGATGGGGCTGTCCCAGTCACCGTATCGCACCACTCTTTTTGTCACCATTTCCGAGATCTGTTCGCGATGGCTGTGCTGGAACGCTGAGAAAGATGGATCGGAGATATTTCCACGACTTGAAAAGACTGTGACTCACTTTGGCGTGAGACAAGTGAGGGGGACTAGATGACGTTGGACGAAGTCGGACTGACTGATAAGGAAGGAGAATAGGCACCTTGGTTCACCGTAAGCGGGTCCGAGACCCCGCACTTCGCTCCGGGTTTGCCGTCCGAGCCCCGCTAAATCCCATAGGGCCGGAGTCGTCGGCTCCGAAAGCTGCTCCACCGACTTACGTGAAGATGGCTTTTGTTCCGTTGTTATCAATCCCAATCGTCATCGTGTTGATTCTGAGCCAAAAATACAGCCTTGCTCTGATGTCAAGGAAGATCGTTGCGAGAGCGCTGAAAAGCCTCATAGGACAATGCGGAAAGGGCGTGCGTCCCGCTCTTGTGGTCTGGGTAGAAGCCTGTTCAGATGGCCGGAGCTATGCTGCTGAAGATTTCGCCGGATGTGAGGGGCGAGTCAAACTGGGCTGATTGCCAAGGCGAACGCAATGCCGCCGGCCATCGTCGAGGTCATGATTCATGACATAAATTTTGCAATTGCGACACGGAAACTTGAGTAGCCACCGGACTGCTGAGCAAGGCATAGACAGGGCCCTCAATCACTTGAGATTTAAGTAAACCTCTTTTTGCTGTGTGATAATCACTGCAGACGAGGGAAATGAAGTCCAAACCCTGCGTGAATCAACTACGGGGTTTGCTCGGCTGCTCATGGCGATGTGGTCCGTGTTTCAGTAAAGAGAAGGTTGAACCGACAGGTGTTGTCCAGAACGGCCCCCGAACGGAGCAATTGGTCGCATGCTCATGACCCATCGCCTTGGGTAGGCTTGTGGGGGTGGTGACTGGGGTTCGTAGTACAGGGATTACCTGAGTGCTGATTTGACAGTCTGAAGAACCATGTTTGAGAGTCTAAGTTTAGCCTACGACAGCTGTCATCTGAGACTCACAGGAGGGTTCGGATTCCCCTTCTCAACTTCAACCGAAATTGGGTGCTGGTTCGCGGGGAAAAGTGTTCCAAGGAGGTGCAGCCGCTGGCTGGATCAGAGAACGGCGACCAGCGACATCACTGATCAGAGGTCACGGATAACGTTAAGCTTAAATCTCTATTGTGCCTCCACTATCCGCGACTGCAACATAGGTAGTCAGCGAAATGGGAAGACAACAATTTTGAATGACATCGTCGCCGCGCACGACTGCGTACGGATGCGAGGTGGCAGGGAAAACACTCATATCTTCCACTACCGATGACAAGCTTCTCCGCATGATGAGCCGCGTCCGGAAATGTCAAGTAGAGACGAGTTGCCATACCGCCAAGCTGTGCCAATGCCGGATCTCGAGTAAAACTGACCTGACCAGCCGCCTCCTGCAGTCAACTCAAGCCCCGAATTTCCCCATTAGGGGCTTGATGAGGCTCCCGAAGCGCTTGTTCTCTCCTCAGTGGTCCTTGGCGCGCTTGGCGCTACGGATGGTGGGGGAAAGGGCCTCATCCTTGTGGTCCCATGTGGGTTTCATGATGCCGTTGCGCTTGGCAGGCTGCTCCCTCCCACCTGCGCTTACACAAGATTGTCCACGCGGACTTTGAATGGAAAGGCGTTCGTCTGGGCATATAACCAATTTGAGTTCCGCGCTGCATCATCCTCTCAGCCACATCTTGTTTCTGCCCATTTTATCCTTACTTTGTACGACTCCTCAGTAATTGAAGACGCTTTGTGCGCTTTCAGTCAACCAACAGCGTTGGTGTTCCGCATACTGAACCTTTCACCCCTCAGCTTCAGCAAGCACATCTAATCTTTCAACATGAAGCTATCACGGGCATTTCTCTTCTCAACCCAACTTCTCGTCGCCACATCATTGCCAATCTCAACGATATCAACGACCGGTATTCTATCCCGAGGCGAAGAAGCTACAACAGAAGGGAGCCTCCTCAGAAGGATACCTGCAGCCGGCTCAGCAGAAAGTCCTAAAGGGGCTGCCGAGAACGGAACTGCAGCGGGTGGGGAAGCTGGAGCAGGAGGCGAGGGCGAGAAAAAGGAAAACGAGAAGGAAATTGAAGGAGCTTTCAACGTCCCAGTTCGATTGGGCGGCGCAGGCGTAAAGCAAGACGTTCTCTTCCCACCGGGGGTGAGTGGCGCCTTAACATGAGCAAAAGAACACACAAGCTAACGTTCAGATTAGAAAAACGGTCGTTTCGAAGTCGAGTTCCAAAATGCCATCGGACGCACCCTCACAGTCACTGAGAACAGAGCGCCCGCACCACCTCCCGCAGGTTTCACGGCCGTCGAAGCAGTATCATTTAAAGTGAATCTTGCAGAGGGCGCACAGGGCATGACATTGTCCAAGATTGACTATATTCTGAATCCTGGGAGTAAGTTGTGAAAAGTCTCTTGGCATTGCAAGCGAAGCTAACACAGCCTTAGACAAGCTGGACATCAGCAAGGGCCAGATCGGTCGCCTTTTTCCTGAAGCGAACGCGTTTATCATCAACCCAGCGCTCGGAGAGCTCGAATTCGAGGCCGAAGAGAATGAGTTGACACTTAAGGTGGCGAATATGAATGGGGAGTTCGCAGTGTTCCTTCCTCAAGCAAATGGCGGCGCCGCTGGACGTGCATAGATACCTTGGCTTTGGAGCGTTTGTGGAGTGAGGATAAGACGGTAGAGGAAGTCATAATTATCATTCTTGGTCCATGGAAGGCAATATCTGTAATGACAGCAGGACTGCCAAATTACTTATGAAGAACGACTCAGACTCGGTTGACAAGCGAGCGTGTTCGACTTGTGCTGATAACTCATTTCGAAAGTTAGATTTCATTACTGATTGTCGTTTGCTGGAAATACATGTCTGGCTTGTAATGATTGTGAGGGGCATGCTTAGCTATGTGAGGAAACAGACGAGGAAACACCTGGCGTGTGAAATTCGGAGACTATGTAAACCCTATGCTCCGCGTCACTCAACGTCGAATTACTAGGAGTAGGGTTTGTGCTACATACTCATACTTAAATTTACGGGGTGTGGTATTGTGTTTCAGACGCTTGTCAATTCGTGTGAGACAAGTACTAATGCTTTTGCAAGTTGATTTCAATCGCTATCTAGAGTTGGAGCTAAATTTTGTTTCGATTGGTACGTGAAGCCGAGGATCTTGGCCTGCAAGCCCTAAATTACCATCCAAGAGGACCACCACCTAGGGCAGTATCGCGTTCGTGTCTCGTAGCGAAATTGCATTGGAGTCAAGTATTCAAAATATGTGTAGTATATTAATAGAAGATATCATGTCAAGGGTATATATCAACACGATCAGAAGAAAAGAAAGGCTTTCAGCATTCACTAGCACAACCCAACAACTTAGTCGCAGTTGCGGTTGGCGCCGTCGCTGAGCTGACCACGAACAGCACCCGGGACAGCCAGGCTCGAGTGAACATCAGTGAAGAACTTGGACGGGTCCTCCTCGATCTGGCGGACCTCAAATCCTTCACCGTTGTCGGTTTGGGTGCCGGTGGCGTTGACACCAGTGCGGAAGGGCCCGGACAAGCATCCGATGCTGCGGCGGACGTTCTCAGTGCCCTCGACAGGCTGAGGGTTGGGGAATGCGATGCTGAAAAATCCTAGTTAGTCAAGAACTCCTATGGTCTAAGCTCCTGGCATCAGGCTTACCGAGGAGGACCGGCACGGCCCTTTTGTCCCTCGTGGATGTGGGTGGCTGTCAAGGCAGGCGACTGGTACTCGCCCTGGAAGTTCACCAGGGTGATGTTGTAGCAGATGACATCCTCCTGGGAGTTAATGCCGTAGTTGAAGTAGCCGATAGCACCGGCCAGACCGCCAGTGGCGGTGTTGTTGTTGTCGACGACCTGGTCAGGGGTGGCGACGACGTGGTAGGTCGAGGTGAAGTGGAAGGGACCGGAGGAGCCCCATCCCTGCTTGTTTCCGGAACCCTTCTTGTGCCAGCCGATGATGTGGGTGACATCCTCAATGATCTTGATAGGGGTGGCGGCAACGGCGGCAGCCAGGACCACGGGGACAAGAGCGAACTTCATTTTGTTGGTATTTGTAAGAAAGGGGGTCTTAGAGAGTGACAAGGTGAGGATTGAATATTTGGTGAGCAATACAGATAGATGATGATTGATGGGATTAAGTTACAATAAGGTATTAGAGTGTGATGCTGTGTGATTCCAATTGAAACCTGATTCAACGATGGAGACAACTGCACACTATATACTCGGTTTAGAGGTTGGTGAAGTCCGCAATAACCGCATCTCGGAATCCCATACCTCCGCCAAATTCCAAGATCGTCACAAGCTAAACATGCCGCCTCTGATGAAGTGTTGGTTGAGCCAAGGGGCTATGGAACGGGTAGACATCACCCAGGACTGAACTCCGGTGCTGTGGCCTTGAGAAATCGTCGTGATGAATGGGCCAAGAGGCTTGCGAAGTTCCTACCCTGCTTGCAAATCTGACCGGCAATGGTTCGGGGCCCCTTGGCAACATTGCTGGTCCCCCGATCCGGGGACGCGCGCGTCGCCGTGCTGGGGTTACGGTCATGACACCGACGATCAGTTGGGGTTCGGCAGCGGAAGCGACTTTTACCGAGAAAAATTGGGAGTTGTTATGTCTTGTCTAGGTTTGTCCGGTAGCGCCAAATATTGGACAAGCTCCTTGGCGATTGCTTGGCCCTCAATCCAACGGTGATGTGCCGAAGCCTGATTAACAATATTGGGCACCCTGAGTATGGGCAATTGGATGCAGAAAAACGAATAAACGTTAAGCTAGGTAGACGATCATGTCTGCTTTTCTCCGGACTATGATGCTGCAAGCTGCAAATACTTTCGCTGGCGTACTGGGCAAATAACGGAGGCCTTCGCATCCGAAGTAGTTCCTTGGAGAGCCAAGAACCAGCTACGAACTAGCTTATCTCCCTACCAAGAGAAAATTAGACAGACTGCTGCTGGGCATTCGTGAATGACATGTTGGCGCAGTCTTTTGGAAGAGATTTTGTCTTGGCGATGAGGCAGAGCAATTAGGTGAGACCTGTCTAGCATTGCTCGGAGACGGACGTTGTTGTTAAGAATGGCCCCCAATCTCTCTTAGTTCAGATATGTTTGGAATCAAAACAAGTAGCCAATGGAATTGCATAGCGCTGAAAATCCCGAAAAGGCAGATGAGTCTTAAAAGGCATTCCGTCGCCCAATGCAAGAACAATCGCCACCGGGGAAGGCTTTTTTACATTAAGTAGCCTTGTGCATTGACGAGACCTGTCAGTCAGGTGCACACATCTCATTCATGGGCATGTATACACATGTTGAGCGCATTTCTCCTAAAACTTTGAATGTTCGAAGGGTATCTACTAATAGTTGATGTAGCAGTCTTGCTCTACCACTCAATACATCATGAAAAGTTCCATCCGTCTGTTGAAATTGGCCCAGTTTCTTCCACCACGGATTACTAGTAGTCGGCCTCACAGAAAGCATTTTGTGACTGATGGTCCACAAGCCCTTCCTATTCCACATTGCGTACCCAAATCATTTCTTCTGCATTCACTGGGCGTTATTCTTTACTGGCTCTCTTCTTCTCATTCCCTGCGCAGCCAACCTCGTCCCCATCCATGTTGTACTGTGTCATTTTGTGTCTGTGGCACTAAGGGGGCGTTTCCAGAGCTATTGCTGGATCCTTGGGATATCTCTTCACCAGTTGTTATTCCCAGCCCCTGTGCTTGAATTGTGCTCGAGTCAGGAGAAAGCGGCGATACAGCCGTGTCGAGGGTGTTTCGGCTGGAGCCGTCGGGCATTGGAGAGACGTATGCTGGCGGGGGCGAATTGTTCGCCGTCGGATCGTAGTTATCGGCCGGTAGCTCACTTAGTTGAGTAGGTGGCTCCGGATCGAGCTCGGCGATATGCCGGGGCGGGTCGGACGGCCTAGCAGCCACGGCAGCCGCCGGGTCAAGCTCAGAGATCGGCCGGGAGTCGCCGCTCAGCTCTGACTTGAAAGCATACACTGAGTTTTCCGGAGGTGCTAATTTCGTCCGGGCTGCCGCCGCCGCCATAGCAGCGCCGGCACCGGCCCCAGCTGCGCCAGCCGTGCCAATCGCTGCGGCCGAGTGCATCTGCGGTTCGACGTCCCCCTTCATCGAATGTTCCCCGGCTCCATCTAACCTGCTTGATCGGTATCTCTGGAAGAACTTCCAGCAGATGAACAGTATGAGGACGACAGCCAGGACGATACCAATGGCAAGACCGGCCTTCGCGCCAGGATCTAGACCTCCCCCATCATCCGGCGTTGACGTTGATGTCGCACTTGTTGTTGATGTGTTCGTAGCTCCTGTTGAGGTCCTGCTAGCCGTCGACGATCCTGCTGTGGTGGTTGCCGCGGTTGCGGTTGCCGATGCGGAGGTTGTTGACGAGGACTCTGTTGGGTATGGTCCCGTCACATAACAATATCGAATCGAGTCGAATACTGATACGTATTGCGTGCAGCTACTCTCAAGCTTGGTGATGTCGTCCAAGTCATTGCTGTACCACGAAGCCATCTTACTCCTGAATGAAGCATAGCTGGTTGTGAGCTCGGCCCCTGAGAGGGTCGATGTGAAGTCGCAGGCTGTCGCGGGCCATAGTGATGTTGTCGGCGCGTCGTCCAAGATATCCTCCAAGTCCTCCAGACAGTCTTGAGCGTTTTGTCGTCGAATCTGTTGATACCGGAGGTCAGGCCGGGCGGCGGTGCTGGTGATGAGGCCGGCCAAAAGGCCGAGAGCGGAAGCGGTGTCGGAACGCATCGAGATTGACAGCGGACGTCCGAATTGGATTTTCCTCTTGCTAGGATCAAAATCTCACGCGCCGGAACGGACTGGAGAAGTGCAGGATCGCTCACATTTGTGGTCGAGAAAACGGAGAAGATCACGCGGGGAAGACAAGAGCCGCCGCGGAGTAGACCACGCGGCCCTGCCGATCTATTCAACGAAATACCTACGTCAACAACATTTCCCGTTCTGTCCCGTGTCAATCAATTCAGTCCCAACTCGTCTGCAAAATTCTGCGCCATCACAACTCCACCTTATCGCTCGAAATCCACCAGTTGATGGGTCTATCATTGCTGGGCAGGGCTAATTATATAGAGCTGCATCTGCCAAGCCAGGGCGGATCAGGGAACGAGCCAACAGCGATGGTTCGTCCCAACGGCCAAGCAACCCCGGCCCGGGATCTCAGCCACGGTGATTGCGCTGAGCAGGGCTGTGTTGAAATGATCACCACCCGACCTGTGGGGAGATGCGTTTCTTTCCAATTCGCCCGATCCGCAGAAGTCTGCTCAACTTGAAACAAGCCGCCAATCCGCGTTCGGTTTATCGGCTGTTGGGGATTGGCTCAGTGGTGTGTGATGGGGGGGGGAACACCGGCTTACACGCACGCGCAAGCTTTTAGACTTATCTGCTGCCAGCCGGGTTGATAGCTCTTCGACGCGGGCGGGGTTCGCTGGTGTTACGAAGCTCAACCCTGCCATGTGGAAGCCCGGCCGACGAACGGCAGATTGGGAGAAGAAGGTTGGGCCGGAGACAGTTGCGCGGATTCACACCATCATGACGTTACGAGGGGTGGAGTGGTGTGACTGGGGCTGGGCAAAAAGGAAGAAATGAGACTGTGGTCTTGGCACCCAAGAAGGTTCACGACGAGATGAATTGTCGGGGTCGCCGCGACTCATGACCGGCAGTGATCTTCTCGCTCTTTCGGGGTCAGCCTCAGCTCCGGGCTCGAGGGAGCGGCCGAGGTGGACACCGCCCAGGGGAAGGGCGATTCCGCCTGTTTCCGCTAAGGTAGTGGAGAAGTTTTATCATCTGGAGGAGAAATTAAGCTCAAATTGACCGCACGTCAATACCGACAGACTGTTTTGAAACATCCTTCTGTGCTCAACTTGAGATAGGAGATCTAGATGGTATCTGATGCTAGCGGAGATATAGAGAGAACACAAGGGAAAAACCGTCGATCATCACGAAAGGCGAGACATCGCGACCGACTACCACTTCTCATCCACCCCTGTCGTCGCCTGCTCCATTGGCGCCGCCTTCATTGCCACACTTTGCCTGCCTCAGCCCCAGGCACATCCAATCATCCTCTCTAATCATTGATGCGATGCTGCCAGACTTCCTGCTCAGCTCTCGCGCTGTACGTGCTTGCGCCTAAAATATCGCGCATTTGCTCGACACCAGTGAACATGACCTGACGAGACACAAACCAGCGGATCCCCTCGTGGCAAGGCGGGCTCGTCAGGCTGCCTTGATAGGTCCAGAACTCGTTGAAGAGGAGGACGCTCTCAAGCGCGGGCATGTGGTTGATTGCAATCTCCTGCTGCATGCCCACGTCGTTGAAACCAATCATTTTGGGAAACTGGTTGAAGAAGGTGCTGTTGGCGTTGCCCGGATCGAGGCGGATAGCCAGCACAGCCTTCTCATGGCCTTCCTCGTCTACGTGTACGAGGTGCAACTCAGCCTTGGACCGCATGCCGTTTACGGTGTGGTCTGCTGGTGAGTGGATGTGCCAGCCTTTCAGGTAGAGCGTCATGTCATCGTAAGTAAACGACGGGTTGTTCGTGTAGACACCTTCAGGGTGCGTGACGGTGAACGCGGGCCCGTAGTTCCAGTTGTAGAAATTGCCAGCGGTCTTGTTTGGGTAGTTGAACTTTAGGACGTGACTTAGAGCAAGGCCGTGGCTGAATGACAGCGCAATTGGTGACTGTTGAGTGCCTGTCTGGCAAAGACTGTAGTCTGAGGCTGGTTAGAGTGAGGCTCAAAATGAGATCAGTCTTGCTCGCTTACTCGGGTTGATGCGACCCCAATTGAATGAAGCCTCATAGGCCCAGTCTGCCGGTTTGGGAGGGACAGGAGCAGTTTGTCGTCTTCTCCCCATGGCATGGTAATTCTCGTGGCCCGCGCAAGCCAATGTCTCAGACGCCAACATCAAGGCGCTGAGGAAAGACGACAAGATTAACATGGTCGCAAACTGTGTAGAGAATATTCGCCTCTCAATCGCG
Organism: Colletotrichum sp. SAR 10_77; assembly: GCA_025330015.1. Classification (NCBI taxonomy): domain Eukaryota; kingdom Fungi; phylum Ascomycota; class Sordariomycetes; order Glomerellales; family Glomerellaceae; genus Colletotrichum; species Colletotrichum sp. SAR 10_77. The sequence goes on along the minus strand of JAKMWV010000450.1, from coordinate 27,496 downwards.
ACAGCGCAACAGATGGTAGATGAGATTGGATTGGTGAATAATCCCACTTCTTGAGGGTTCGTAGCAGGCTTATAAACTTCTTCCATGCGCTTCCGGGGTCCATGGATAGCTGCATCTAACGAAAGTTCATTTCTCCGTTGTGGGTGGCTTGCAGCCTCCTGAACGGTCGGCGAGATCCCGACGCATAGTTGGGAAGACGCTGGAGTCGGCCGGCCAAGACCTGCTAGCGAAGTAAGGAAGGAAAGAGAGCATAGCCATCGTCAGATTCTGAACCCTTGACACCGCGTTTCCCTTCCCATGATGCTTGGCGCAGGAATTAGGGTGCTGGACCGGCGGACTGGGACAGCATTCTGCGCTGGAACACCGGATGGCAGTACAGCAGACGCTGAGCAATATTCTGGCAGGAAACTTTGTGTTGGAATTTTGCCGCCACTCGAGGTGAACCCCTCATTATCACCTGAATTATAAAGCTAAATCTTGCCGTTGGAAGCGGAAGTGAACTCTCTTTCGCAAAATAATGAGCCACAGAGTCGGTGCAAAGACGAGATGGACAGGCATCAATTGATAAGACACGAGGGCACTAGCCAATAGAATGCTTTGCGCTAGCGTCCCTTCGCCGACCGCCAGACGCCTGTTATGCTGTGTTCTGTCTTGGCGGTCAAAACGGCGAGCAGCGTTGTGTGGCTTGGCTGACGCCTCGTCGAACGGCCTTGAGTTTCTCCAAGACTTTTGCGAGGGGAAGTACATCCCATTGGCCATACTGGCAGGGCAAGCAACGGCCGGGTACTCCCAGATTGTGCTCAGACGGCCTTCTAGTCTGTGTGTCATTTCCTAGCCACGGACGTTTGAGAGGCTTGCTTGTATGCAGGAACCCCGCGATGATCTGAGCACGTGGCTGAGGTCTCAGTGCCTCATCCTGGAGGAGCTACCGGTTCGTTGGGGTCTGGACTCTGCCGAGCCGCAGACCGCCTTGCGGTCAGCACGAATTCGTACTACGGACGAGCCCTTGGTTAATATCCGATCGTGTGCTTATTCGTGGAGTTGAGCGAGTCCAAGAGCCTCCTGCGTTGATAGGGGGCGGGATGCAAGACACGAGTAATCTGAGACTGAGACAATAGGGTAAACCCGCTTCGACCCGCTTCGTAGGAGGCCGGATGTGCGAAATCTCTTTCCCTTTGAGCGTGTAACCGAGGATAATTCGTCGTTGGGTCAGTTCGATATGCCATGCTGCCTGTCCTTCGTTTTTTGTCCAGGTGGCTTATTTTTTAGTTCTTGCGCTTTTCATCTCGTGAAACCCTACCATCGGAACAAACGACAGCGAGATGAATAATTCCAGAGGAACGCTTCAAGAAAATTCTCGGTTTGCTTTGCTTTTCATTACATCCACAATTAGATTCATTGGGCTTTCTCATGCATTATGTCGTAACCGTAACAGGATGGTGGCTAGTCGGCAAGCTTACAAGATCATTGAGCTAGGCGTTCAGAGCATGTCTGGCAATTCAATGATTTTGTTTATGAAGCGAAAGGCAAACCCGCTGGACTAAGTAGACTTAAACCTTATTGAGGATTCTCTCATACTGCTGGTGTCCATGAATCGACTCAGTTGCTTGAGAATGAGTTCTTGATACGAGCCTAACTGGCCGAAGTCGTCATTTTCATCGCTGAGTGGAGCCATCACTGCAGCGAGTTAAGCAGGCATCAATATTATGGGACTTTTGTTCCAGTCATTGGCTGTAATTCAAATCAAGCACCACCGCGAGCATTTACCCCGCTCATTTGAATGCTTACTCTGCCTCACACGACGAGGCCTAATGAAGTTATAACACCGCCCAACCAAGAAGCTGCTACCAGCTATCCGACGATGGAATCACAAGTAGCTCAGACACTCTGTCGAAGATGTGATAGACTCGATCTGGACAAAGTATTTGCTGGAGGCTACGAGACTCCACAGATTGTCACAAAACTGGGCGACGTGCCGCATGACATGCTATCGAGCGAATGCCCGTTATGTCGTTTGTTAGCTGAGACAGTTCACAGACCTTTCTCAGACGAATCACTCACATCATACCACGATACTTGCGACCTCTTGTGCAATCATGTCAACGCCGAGCCCTTTGTCCACGGGTACTTCTTATTTGCAGACCGAGTGAACGGTAGCAGGTGGGAGGGCATCGGCCACTCAGACTACGCGCGCTATCTCGGCTTCATCCTGAATGGCGCAATGCATAACGAGGGGATGTTTCTCAAGTCCGATGTCAGCAATGCCAACGTTGCCGCCGCCGCAGCCAACGACCGCTGCCCCCCGACGACGGCCGACATGGATATACCCGATGTAGGCTTCATTGCTCTGAAGGTCGGGAGATTGAAAGATGAAAAGAGTGGCGTTGCAAGTTATCTGGGAAGTATTTACCCAGTGTCAAGCTCTGAACCAAAGACGGGGGCAGGCCGGCTCGTGCCACCCACTATCGAATGGACGTTGCTGCGATCCTTCGTCCGAACCTGTGAACACTCTCACGAGGCTTGCCGGTCAGCTAAAGAGGAACTCAGCATCGCCGGGTTTTGTTTGATCAATTGCAACACTAGGAGTCTTGAGCCTGCGACACCTGAGGCGTCATACGTAGCGCTGAGCTATGTCTGGGGCCAGCCGGATAACTCGAACGACTTCCAGGCATCATTGGAGCCTTCAGACGGCCTCCCCAGCATGCCATTGGTAATCGAAGATGCGATGGACGCAGTGAGGAAAATGGGTCTCGTGTATCTCTGGGTTGATAGGTAAGCTAGAGGCTCAATGTTGGTGGGATACAAGATTAGATGCTGACAACTTAAATACTGTATCAAGCAAGATGACTGCGAAATCCTCAGCGACCATTTATCCAAGATGCATGTCATCTACCGGCAGGCTGTTTTCACCATAATTGCAGCCGCAGGTAACGATTCAGCGTTTGGGCTGCCGGGTGTGTCGATAAGAAGACGGCAAACCCAGGCTCATGCAAACGTTAGAGGACGTCTGCTGGTCTCCGCTCTTGAGCCCTTCACACACTCTTCAAAGAGTATCAAGTGGAACACTAGAGCGTGGACGTAAGTTTTGCAATCCATACTTCTGTACCGCTGAAATGCTGCTAAAATTACATCTAACTCTATCAAAGATACCAAGAGGGTGTGTTCTCAGTCAGACAGCTCATCTTCGACACCCACCAGGTCACATTCGTATGTGCAGAGAGCCAGAAGTGCGAAAGTCTTACCCATCCGTCGGAAGTCAACACATCTTCACAGCGTCTTTCTGGTGTTCGCAATCGTTCTGCTTGGGAGCATATCTCACACTACTCAGAGCGAGATCTCACGTTCGAAAGTGATGCACTCAACGCCATCACCGCCACTCTCAATGACTATAAGGATAAGTCCAAGGACGCCGCTTTCCATGCATGGGGAATGCCATTTGCGGCCAACTTGAATGTGTTGGATGGCTCAGCCCCTGGGCCCCTGAGTCACGCCGCTTTCGCTTCTGAAGATGCCATCTTTGGATTCAGCTTAGCATGGTATTCGGCAAGCCCCGATCTCCGAAGACGGCATGGGTTTCCTACCTGGTCTTGGTCTTCCTGTAGAGCCAATGTTGGGTTCCTGGATGTGCCTGACCGTAATTCGAACAATGTGTTGATGCCAGACCCGGAAATCGACGCTCGACTCGAATATTGTGACGGTCAGATGGTATCTTTGTCAGAATACAAGTCGCAGAATTCCTCCGTTGAACTTTCTCGTTACCTACACTTGGAAGCATGGTCAGTTCGCAGCGGCTTGACGTTCCATCCTGACGAAGGGAGGGTTACGATAGACGTTGGCGATTACAAATACCACCTGACGGGAAGGATTGGCCTAGAGACTCTGCCCGATAACAAAGATCAAAACCCGATTCATGATCTCATGATGGCAAAAGATGGATGGGAGGCCGTTGTTGTGTTTTACTCGCCTGAAGACTACGAGTGCGCGGTCCAGCCGTTCATCATCACGCTCATGAGGGTTGATGATCCGGAGAATCCAGATGACGAGGTCTATGAACGAGTTGGTCACATCAATGGGCTTCGATTAGAGAAGATGCCCCAGAGGCGGGAGGAAAGTTACCAAGCCCCTGAGGAAAATGTCTTGGGCAAAGAAGGAGCACAGAATTCCGACACAACGACCGGCGGCCAAGAAGTTGAGGCACAGGTGCCACAAAACGAAGACACTGATGATTTGGATGACCGAAGTGAGTCGGCAGACACCGCGAGCTCCTCAAAAGCTGATTCGGATGATTATGGGGATTACACCATTAACATGGTTGTACGTCGGGGACATATCAAGCGCTTATTTCCTCGGATTCCAATGGTTAGGAAAAGGCTCGTAATAAGATGACTACGAAAACATCATCTCTTCTGAGAAAGAGATCTCATGGGGAATCTGGAGCAACCTTGAATGTCGAATCTTCAGCCCGATAGAGATAGTGGGGGCCATTGCTTCCAGCAACAAACCCAGTGTATGATTTACTTGAGAATGTGTTGCGTGCTGTATCAACATTGTCAGAGAATGAAGACATTTGTGAGTGCACCGAACGCAAGACAACTTGACGCAGTGCCGCAAACTCCCGAGACAGTTGTAAATCTACTCACTGAAGCCTATCAAAGCCCGGACGAGCTGTATGCCTTTGGTGGAGTTACGTCAGTCTCTCAAAGAAGCACGCGTGTGTGTGGAACACGGCACACGGCAAGACATGCATGCCACGCGCGTAGCCAAGTGCACTCTTCCGACGCCCCCTTTCCTTGGCCCAGACATAGCCGATGAAGTTAGGCGTCAATGATTGGGACAAAAGGAAAAAGGGGAGTGAGTGGGCAGGCTTCTGACCGGTCCTTCCAGACTTGGTCTAGACTTTTACCCCTGGGGCCCCGGAGAATCATGACACCCGACTTGACAGCCACACACGCACCAGCCAGCCAATGAAGGGAGACAGTGCCCCAACTTTGGATGCATCTGAACTGAAGAATGCTCAAGGTGCCCAACGTGATTTTGACCAGACACATGCGTCCACATGATCGGTTGAACACACTTGTTTATTTTCTGATTATTCTCTAATCAGATCGTGAACTTGCACGTCGCCCTCGGGCCCCATCTTGGGTATCCCCTGTCCCATTGGATTTACTTTTAGGTGCCCTTGCCCTGGCGGCGGGCGGCAGAGGGGCGTCATAAGAGTGTAGGAGCGTGCTCCGACGGCCTCCTATTGGTCGGAGCCAGCGCCGCAGCCAATGGGAGCATTGCTCCGACAGACCCACCCGTAGCGGTTTCCAGCGTCCCAGGGGGCAGTCCCACTGATCAGTGATCGAGATTCAGCGCTGTTACTGTTACTGTTACTGGAAACTCGAACGACCACCGGGCTCGGACTCACTTTGCGAACCTTGGAAGCCAATTTTCCCCCTTCGTTCGATTCACGTCCCCGTCACTTCTCACCCGCCATCACGCTCGTTCTGATTCAGAAGACACGGAAGAAACAGCGAGGCTTTGCGCGACGAAAGCCCCTCTCGCGGTTGTAATGTCGCTCCCTACGAAACGTCGCCGTGTGATCCTGCCCGCGCCAGGTGCCACGACCACGCAGGCCGGGATCGTGCCGGCGCCGCAAACAACGGCAACGGTAACGACAACAACACACTCACACTCCGCCCACGGCCCAGACGGCTTCCCGATTGAGCCTCCGAGAAAGGGGTCCGATAGCAGTGAAGCAAGGAGTCCGAGTACCGAGTCATCCGGCGAAGCCAAGCCTCGGTCGGGTACTTCGGGGTCAAAGAGGCAGGTCATTGCCGTCGCCTGCGACAACTGTCGGCGGAGGAAAGCCAAGGTGAGAGAACCTCATCCACCACCACCACCACCAGCATTCAAGACTCAAACACTAACACCTCATCCCAGTGTGACGGCAGCAGGCCAAAATGCCAGCACTGCACAAAGCGCAACGTCGAGTGCCACTATGAGGCGAACCAGGGCGAGACGGTCAGTCTCGCCCTCAAGCGCAAGGCCAACGTCCTCGAGAACGAGAACGCCCAGTACCGCGACCTCTTCCGCATGGTCTGCAGCAAGACCGAGGACGAGGCCCAGGAGATCTTCCGCCGCATCCGCGTCTCCGGGGACCCGCTCAAGGTCCTCGAGTCCATCCGCCAGGCCGAGATCCTGCTCCCCTCGCCCGCCGCCAACGAGCGCGTGAGCGATTCAAGGTTAGCCAAGCTCAACGACAAGGCCATGGAAAATAGTCTGATCCGCGTTCCCGCGAAACCCTGGACAGCCATCGCAGACGACGGGCTCGTATCTGAGCTCATTACCGACTTCTTCAGCTGGGAGAACGCCAGCGCCTTCCCCGCCGTCGACCGCGACCTCTTTGTCGCCGACATGAGGGCCGCCAACGTCAAGAAGGCAAAGTACTGCTCCCCCATCCTCGTCAACGCCATATGCGCCCTGCGAAGTGTAAGTATGCCCACTGCTCGAGATCCAGTGCGGCGATATCATCATTATGGCGGGACTGACGATGTGCTTTTTTAAGCCGTTTGTAGAACGAGCCAAGCAGTTTGGCGCCATTACGGGGCAAGACTTGGCAAAGCGGTTCAGAGACGAAGTCATGCAGCTAGTCGAGAAGAGCCAAGGCCGCGCGACGCTGCCGACCATCATCGCGCTTGTGCTCATTGACTGGTCAGCCAGCATTGCCGGCGATGAGCCGACGGCGAAGATGTATCGCTACATGGCGTGGGAGCGGTATAAGCGCTTCAGGCCAGAGAGGAGGTTTTCTCAGCTGAATGAGGACGATCCCCAGGAAAGGAGCGAGAGACTTGCTATATCAAAGGCAGTTTGGGCGATTTTCTTCATGGAAAGGTAGGCCGATCTTTGTTTCCGGTTTATGGGAGATTCCTCTGACAATCACGGGCAGTCGCATTTCATACTTTTACCACCAAGTATCATATATACCGCCTCCACCGATACCCAAACTATTCGACAACAATGGAGCGGATGCACTCGAGAACAGAGGCAATCTGGACGTGCTGGGACGGCCATATTTGGGATCGACATCACAGATCCCCCTGGTCCCCGGCATAGCCACCATCAACAGCAACCTTGCATGTCTCCAGTATGAGATCATGCAATACATAACGTCAGGAGACAACATTAAAGGCAGTGTGGAGGACTTGAAAAGGAGGAAGAGCCTGTATTGCAAGCTACAACAGTTCAGGGCGGATCTTCCTAAGCGATTTCGCATGGAGTTCAACTTCACTCCCTCCACTGCCTTCCTCAGGTGAGCCGCTCTCGTACCTATCTCATATCATTCACAGCTGACCACGCACCCAGGATGCATGAGAACGAAATCGCCTACGTTCTCCTCACCTCCCTGCACCCCTCCACCAAATTCGACACCCCATTCACAGACACGGCCACCACCGTCAAATCCCTCACCCTCCAGCACTGCCTCTCTGACACCACCCTCGCCGAGGCCTACCTCCAAAAGTACACCGTCAGCTCCTACACCACGCGCCAGCTCTTCGTCACGATGCAGGCCCTCATCCCCTTCCTCAACGACGGCCACGCCGCCACCAACGACCTCTTCACCCGCCTCTGCATGATGGGCGGTCTCACCGCGCGCGTCGTCCGCATGACCGTCCACCTGCTGCAGGCCGCGCAGGCCATGGCGTGGGCGATGAAGCAGGACATCCCTGAGGCCGCGAAGCCGTACCTCGAGCCGTGGGTCAAGCTCGCGATCCAGGAGAGCGAGACCACAAAGCCGCCGAGCTACTCGGTGCCCGACAGGAAGGAGATTAAAGAGCTGCTGGCTGAGAGCGATAGGGCCGTCGCTGGGCCGAACGAGGGCAGCGGCGCCGAGCTCTGGGCTCTGGTGGAGAAGTGGGTGCTGAGTGGTGGCTCAAAGTGAGGCCCTGCAAGCTCGATTGTTTTGTTTATGTACAGATGGCATTGGGCCACTTTGATACAGATGTACGAGCTGTGTTTTTGGTTTATGCATTTGAGAGCGAACGAAGCATGCCATCATTCCATTGTCATTTAAGCCCGATTTGTTCTAGCCATGTTGATTTAGTCTGCATAGCTCGGCGTCCATGTGGTAGAGTACAAGTACTATCACCAACTGTTTATCTGCACGAATCGCGATATTATCCTCCACTTGCATTATCACTCTGTGATCGCGGGAATAATGGATAACATGCACCGTCTGCTGATTGCGTGCCCGTCTCATCACATGACGTCACATGATAAGATGGGGAACCTCGAGCGGCCCCGCGGGCAACATTGAAGACAACGTTATCTCATCCTATACCATACCCTAAACTCAGAAAACTCACTTTGCTTATAGACAACTGATCTGCTGGGACTCAGCAACACTTACCTTTTTGCTTCTTTCCAAATTCTCACAACAATGGCCGAGGCATCAGACTACCTCATCCTCGGCGCAGGCGTCTTCGGCGCCTCAACCGCGCTCCACCTCATCCGCGCCTCGCCCCGCGCGCGCATCACCCTCGTCGACCGCAACGCCGCCGCCGCGCCCATCCGCGTCGCCGCCTCCTGGGACTGGAACAAGGTCGTGCGCGCCGACTACGCCGACATCGAGTATATGCGGCTCGCGCTCGAGGCCAAGGAGCTCTGGGCGGCCGACCCGCTGTGGGCGCCGTTCTACCACGAGAGCGGCGCGAGCTGGGTCTCGCCGTCGGACTTTTCGCAGGTCGTAAGGGAGAATTATAAGACACTGGGCGTGGAGTCAGGCTTGGAGGCGCTGAGTGTGGAGCAGGCGAGGAAGGAGTTTGGAGGCGTGTTTGAGGGCGGGGATTTCACGGGCGTGAGGGAGGTGTTTGTGAATCGGAAGAGCGGGTGGGGGGAGGCGAAGGAGGCGCTTGAGGCGACGATTGAGGAGGCGGTGAGGTTGGGGGTGCGGTATGTGACGGCGGAGGTTGAGAGGTTGGAGTTTGATGGCGAGGGGGCGACGACGGGGGTTGTTACCGCGGAGGGGGAGAGTATCACGGCGGGGAAGGTGGTGTTGAGCACCGGGGCGTATACGGCGCAGTTGCTTGCTGATAGCGGGAGGGCGGAGGTGCTGGCTGGGGAGAGGTTTGTGGCTGCGGCTGTGACGGAGGGGTTTGCGCCTGTGGAGGATGAGAAGCTTTACGGGGGCCCGGTTGGGATTTCGATGGTGCCTCCTGATCGGGGTGAGTTTTGAGTAGAATGCTGTGAGAGTGTGTGGCTGACGATGGCGATAGGGGCGAGCAACGGCAGCGTTCCTCATTCGGGCGACAAGACGCTCAAGTTCTGGGGGCAGATCATCTTCAGAAACACGCAGCCGCACGCGAATGGGTCGCAGATATCGCGGCCACCGTCTGGGCCTGACTACGCCCAGCTCGACGTCCCCAAGTCTCTGCGAGAGGATGTCGATTTTGCTGGGAAGAGCATCTACGGCAAACTGAGCGACGATTGGAAGGTGGAGAACTACCGTATTTGCTGGTAAGACTTGTCAAAAGCGTGATGCTACCGGTGATCCAGATGCTGACTTGTGGTATTTGTTACCAGGGAGGCGGTCTCGCCCAGCGAGGACTTCATCATCTCGCCGCACTCCGGGAGCAAGAACCTCTACGTGGCCACGATCGGCTCGTTCCACGGGTGGAAGTTCCTGCCCGTGCTCGGCAAGTACGTGATGCAGATGCTCCAGGGGACTCTGGAGGATAAGTTGGCCAAGAAGTGGGCGTGGGATAAGACGCTCGTTCCGCCGACTCATAGCGCCTGGCCGCGGAAGGAGCTGAGTGAGCTGAAGTAGCGGGCCCTCTTCGAACAGAGCTGGTACGTGGTGTTGTGTGAACGCGGATGAGGAAGTTGGTTCGGGTACTAGCGTTGTTGGAAAGTGACGATATGAAATCCGCCGAATCACCTGTCCGTCGTTCGCCATTTTGATCTCTGGGACTTGCGTGGTTGGCGTAAATTGGGACGTAGACGCTCGTCTGGCTCTTGATTTCCAGGACATACCTGAGACAGCAGATGAATTATTGACAGAGATTCCAATCTTGTAGCAGGAAATGCTTTGAGGACACGAAATCAGGTTTTCTAACTGGTTCCGATTTGCCCGTGTGCCAAACTGCTGGATTCCAAGATCAGCCCCCTTTCAGGATAGGAGGCGCCGTAAATTTGATGCGATGCTGTTTGCCGGTCGGATATATACAGTAAACGAACCGACGAGCCCTAGACAAACTTGATTACACGCACGATTACCTTGCGAACAATATTCCTTTGCAATCCAATATTGATTTTTCCTTCGGAAAACCGTTCAGAACACAACCATATCAAGAGTGGACTACCAACCCCCACACTCAGCTCGCCACCAAGGCGGCTAGTTTGAGACCAACGACGTAGTGCCACCCTATCTCCGTTTTCGCGAGCAATCTAGTGTCAGAGAAGCTAGCTCCCGGGCGGCACGTCTGCCAAAAAGCATGCGGGCCGTTGTCTCATCCGCGGCCAGACCGTTCTCAGGGTCTCGTCTGCCCATGGTGAGAAACATGGCAAAGCGAATTTCGACAAGTTCTGGAATGGAGAAAAGGTGAGATGGTCCGGTCTGCGAACTCTCGTGGCTTTCAGCCATGCGGCCGTATCCATCTCAACACCTCTCCCAGTCATGCGCATGCCCTAGACAGGTTGAGCCAGCCACTATTTCGTATTTGATAGAACTGGAGGTTGCTGAGATCCCTGCACCTCAACAGCTCGGCACGACTGCGGCTACCTCTTTCTCTGCGTGATTTTAGACTGTCGGAGATCAGGCTTTACGAGAACAGAGATATTTGAGACATGAGGCTTGCGATAAGGCTTCGTTACTCTCAAGATGGTCAGCTGAGTGATTCTGTCTCCTGCCTGAGGAATCTGCCGGAACGCTTTCACGCGGGTGGCAACCCAACCCGCCGTAGCAACACAGCCCAGGCAATATAGCCATCACAGAATTAGCACAGAAAAAGCATTCCAACTGGATGGAGAAGACTTGAAGCCAGAAATCTGTCGTACGATTTATCGTTTTGGCTCTTAGCTTCGTCTGTGGCTGGCTCGATATGTCGTGGGGTGACTACTGGCCTAGTGCTTCGCAAATTGACGCGAGGAACTCAACACAGCCACTTCAAGCTATAAAAGGCGTATGCATCTGCCCTTGGAGTTTGTTCGGCACCCTCAGCCTTCGTAACTATCTCGTCCAAACCTTTTACCGACATCGGTTTCCTTCCTTCTACTCGAACAGACACAATGTTGATCTATCCCAACGAGAACAATGTGTGGACGATGTGGGATCCTGACTTCGACTATCAAGCTTACAACTTCAGAGACATAGAGGCTGTCAGTGAATTCGGCGAAGCAGCGCAGCTTGGTGCCCAAGACTTCATCAATGAGCTCGCCAGTGGACAGATCTTCCCGAGCGTCATGAATGGTCAGGAAGCGAGCACTCTCTATGCAAACTACTTCGAAGGGGACAACCAAATTACCATGATGAACCTGGAGGGAGGTGTTGAGGAATCTACTGCAGCAGAGCTCCAGGAAGGCGCAGAGAATCTGTCTGAAGTGCTCGTCGAAGTTGGCGAGGAAATTGTGGAATTCTTCGCCGCACTTGCCACAACGGCGTCGGAAGCCAAAGGCGATTCAAAGGGAAAAGCCTCAAAGACCAGAGCCAAGCTCCTCAACAAGCGCGTTGAGAATCCTTCTGCAGGTATGTAACGATGGTAGACCCCCCTACTGACTCTTAGTCCGCTAATGCACCTAGTGATCGCTGCGTCTCTTGCAAAGGGGAGGGCATTCAGAGCCAAGTCTGAACGAGACATCGTCATGATTCGTAAGCTGCCGTGTCGAACTCCAAGATTACCTGAGATGGTGCTGATCGTTATGTTAGGTGCCGGAGTGGCCACGTACAGCCTGACCTGGTTGAACGGTGACCCGAACGCAAGTGATGTCATAACCGTCAACGACTGGCGCAGTTCCGTGTCCCCATTCAGCCATACAACTGTGTCTCCTGATCCTGTTGGCACAGTCTTTGCCTTTAATCACACCGAGAACCTTGGATGGTATGACAACACCTTTGGTGGAGAACCAGTCAGCAACGGCTACATCATCTTGAACGGACCCAATGGACGATTTGGGGTCCAGATTCACGTGCCCGCGCGAGTCTTCAGCATTGGAACACCCCCTTACTACGAAGTTTTCTACTCGAATGACGGCACCGCCCCCGTGACCTGGACCAATCCTGTGAGCGATCCATCTCAGCGCTACACCTTCCCGGACAGTATTGGATTTTCTGTCACGGTCCAACCTTTGGCCAGCGACACGACCTTGTCTGTGACCATGCTCATCAAGCCCTTGCAAAGCACGCAGGCATAAGTACGCCAAGCTAGAGCAGATTAGTTTCTTCATTAATCGAATTAGGTTTCCAATCTTTGAATAACCCGAGACCTTCAAATCTCTGCTTCCAGGCGCCATGTGCGGTCTAGAGCTTTGCCTACTGTGATTAATGCCTTGAATCTTCAGAGAGGGCCTTGAATGCACTGTCACGTCTTTGTCAATCTCCCTCCTCATCTGGTTTGCTAACGGTTGCTATAGATAGTCGTTCATATACGTTATCATCCCTCTTTGCTTTATACGTAGAAAGCAAAGTCTAAGGCATGGTCTGGTTACTTTGCGCTGTCGAAGATTCTTTCCTGCAATCGCCTCCATATCCAGACTGTCATCTTGATGCTACTACTTAGGTTGCAGCCGCGTTTTGACTGGAGACAATATGACTGCATCAAAACCAGCAGCATGCTCAAGAATCGCTATCAAAGCAATTACTGGGAGAGGGTCGTCCCGATTCTCAATATGCAGGAGCGGGCTGAGAACGCTGCGGGCTACCTCCATAGAGATTCTAAGCTTAAAGGAGACCATGCTCCGAGACGGTAAAGCCGTCAATGAGAAAGCGGTTTTGCCGACTTTGACCATGTGAAATGTTGCTTGGCTTCAAGCCGATTTGATATCCAAACTCGAGTTTTTTTAGACTCCAGACGCGTGGGATGTTCTGTGCCCCGGCACCCCGGCACTCAACCCGCCACCAAAGCCAGCTAGTCGGACACTAACGGCATAGTGCCCGCACTATTGTACAGCTGCACGAGTGACCTAGTGCCAGAGAAGCTAGCTAACGGTGGTACACATGGCAAAGTGGGTTTGGACAGAGCCTGGAATGCGGAGGAAGTGAGGTGCCCCTGGCTGCTGAACTACCCGTCCCTTTGACCCCGAGTAGTGCCGTTTTAGCGTCAGAATCTCGCCCAGTCGTAAAATGTAGAAACGGGTATTTTGATCAATCAGATGTTTCGTAGAAATCTCCACTTACTTACTAAGGAAACCTGTAAGAAAACGGCGCTGGAATGGCACCTCTCAGGGTCAAAGGGATGGTATTCAGCTACGGGATTCGGCCTCGAAACGTGCTTTGGCCGACGCCTCTTTCAGTCATGAGCGTGCCCCAATTGAGTCCAGCCATTACTTGACATGAAAGCTTGTTCAAAGGAAGTCGGACTAGGCACGACCTCTGCAGCTCAGCAACTCCACTTCACCACGACTATGTGTTCTTTGCATGCTTCTGAAACCGCCGAATTGAGAATTTCACAAGGACAGATGCAAGCGAGGAATGGGATTCAGCGAAGCGAGGAGATGGGGCTGCCTCAGCTTTCACGATGTTCAGCTGGGAGATCCTATGTCCAAGACGGATAGGCTTGGTGAACCTCTCTTCCGGTCAGCTGACCTGGACCATTTCGGTCCACTTCTGGGTGATGCCGTATACAGATTGGGCTCTGTTGCTTCAGCCTCATACCCGATGACAGTCTATAAAGTCAGCCCATCCCGAGGAGAATGATACTGGTCCTCACTCTCTCGACAGTCAGAACAAACAGGACCTTCACAACACACCAGAGACTTTACCTTTCTCTTATTTCTCACCTTAGAAAGTCTTCGCCAAAATGAAGTCCATTCTTCTCAACGTTCTTGCCAGCGGCATCATCGTCAGCCATGTAGCCGCCTCCCCTATGGACGAGCTTCTTGGCCGTCAGGCAACCTGCAACCGCGACAACTGCTTCCGCGCAATCTTGGGCGCGAAGCCAGGCCTAGCCTCCGCCTCCGCAGACTGCTCCTCCTTCATGCAAATCACCCAGTCGCCCTGCCCCTCCACCGTCACCTCGACCGCGACCGTCACCTCCTTCACCACCACCCTGAGCAACCCCTACCCGGGCCTCCGCAAGCTCAGGCGCGAGGAGATCGAAGGCCGCCAGGCCGCCGTCACCCCCGCTTCGTCCTGCACGCCCTCGCAGAACAAGCCAAGCAACATGCCATCTTACATCCAGACCGGATGCCAATCTACCATCGGCACCCTCGTCCCCACGGCGCGCTACTCCTCCGCCTGCTCCTGCAACGGCATCACCGCCGCGACCACCACCCTCCCCGCCTCCACTGCGACCGTGACGACCACCAGCACCGTCCTCGCCGCCTACACGCCCACGAACAAGCCCACACCCTTCATCCTGCAGAGCAGTGCCGACAGTAATCTCTACGTCATAGCCGACGCCGACGGTTCCCTCCGCCTCGTCAGCGACGCTTCCACCGCCACGCCCTTCTACGTCGACAATGCCGGCCTGCTGCGCAACTACAACAGCCCGTCCAAGCTACTCATGGACTTCTACCTCCCGGACCCCTCGACGGCTAACGATAGGGTGTTCAGCGCCGAGCAGGGCGCCGGAGGGTACCCTATCACATGCGATTACACCGGCCGAACGATCGGTGATTACTACGGCGACTGCCAGTCGAGTGGTTCGCCCAGCGGAAACCCCGTCACGTACGGCTTTGGGTACTGCCCGAACCAGGGCGGGTTTGTGTACATGATCCCGAACGACTCCAATGTGCACTGCGCCGGGGGTTATGCTTTCCTTGGGTTTTTCCTGCAGGCTTATGGTGGCAAGTGAGCTGGCATTAGAGCACGAATGATGATATAGATAGTTCAGCTTGATGTCGGCTTTCACTACACAGTTTCTACTTATTTTTGTTGCTTAGGTTTTATCAGTAATATGATTTCAGTTTAATCACAAACTTTATAACGCAGTCATAGGCTCCTTCGCAGAATGAATACATGCCCCCTTGTTGCTAAGGTTGAGCCGGCTTCTGGCCATAAACAACATGACTAAATCAAAATCAGTGAAATCAGCAACGTCCTCAAAAATCATCACCAATACAACTTACATATCAAACATCGCATGGAACGAGTTGCTCTTCAGCTCCTTGCGCACAAGCGCCAGCTGCACCGCAATCTCCGTCTGCGTCTTGCCCAGCATCTCCGAGAACAGCTTCACCGACAGCGCCTCCAGCCCGTTGAGCGTCAGGATCAGGTTCATCATGCCGAGCTCGCTGTACCACTTGTCCTTGGGCCACGGGCCGAGCGGCGCGCGGATGCGGTCCGCGACGACGTTGGCGAACTGCGCGTCGCGCACCCAGCCCTCGAGCTTCGGCCCGACGCTGGGGTCGCGCCCCGTCGCGGAGCAGGCCTCCATGAAGCCGTTCATCCACTTGGCCGTCGCGGTTTCCGAGGAGTAGGTGTCGTCCTGGGAGTAGAAGGTGGTGTTGACGTCTTGGAACTCGGCCCAGCCTCCCGGAGCGAGGTTGCTGATATCGCTATTAGTGTTTCGTTCCCGTTGTCGGGAGGTGAATAGGTGTGTTTGTTACTCACTCGTAAATGTTCTTCATCAAGTTCGGCCAGTCTTTGATCGAGGCGCCCATGTATCGGCAGAAGATGAAGTCGTACTTTTTGTGGCCGACCCAGGACTCCTCGATGTCGTCGATCTCGAACTTGACGTTTGGGGGGTGCCATTCAGGCGTGATAGCGCTCAAATCAATGCCAAGAACCTGTCATTTCTTGAGTCTCGTGTTCTCGTCGGTGGGTGACGAATGGGTGCGAATTACCTCGGCATTCTCGAAAATGTCTCCCATCTCGACAGCCCCTGGCGGATTGTATGATGAGTATATGGAACCTCTCGGACGGAAATCAGTTTGCACTTAGACTTACAGATTCCAGTGCCCGTTCCGATGTCGAGGATACGATGAACCTTTTCCTTCTTGAGCGGGGCACGGAAGAGAACGCTGCCCATCGCCTTGACCATCATCGCGTGCGCGAGGTCGAGTCTGTCCATCTCGAACTGCGGGCATCCAAAATCAGCGGCATATTCGCATTAATTATTTACCTCTTCGGTGAAAGTCATACCTCGTCGTTGGGGAACTTGTAAGCTATTTACGTGCAGGGAGGGTGTCAGCAAAACTGCCATCTCTACGGTCTTCAAGCAGAAGCTGACAGCTAAGCGACAGAATCAAGTACACATACATCCGGGACGATACGCATGGTAGCGACGGCCATACTCGATGGGATAGTCGACGACGCTGGACGTGAGCGAAGCAGTGTAGGATGAGCTGACAGATTTAGCATCATGGGAAAGCGACGGGAGGAGAGGGAAAAGGTTTCGCACATTCTCTCATCCATTGACGACGTATCATCCGTGGCCTGGTATTGTCAGCAATCTATCATTCCCAAAGTGCCGGTAATGACGGAGTCGCAGCGGGGACTGACATATGCCTCGTCGGCGATCTCGACCGCCTCCGCCGGCTCTTGTCGCGGCGCCGGCGGGGCTGCAGCGGCGGGTGCAGGCGCAGGTGCAGGCGCAGGTGCAGCAGCCTGCCCTATCTCGGACTCCTCAGCCATTTTTGACTAAGATGATGAACGTGACTATTACAACAAATTCTCAGGATCGAGTCGTCTGCAGCAGGTGCGCGGGTTGTCGGCGATGAAATGTCCTTAACGACAGATTAGCGGCGGGGTGGGATTTGTAGCAAAACACCACCACCCCATTCTTTTTTTCCCGCGCCTGAGCAAGGATCCTCGCTGAAGACTCTGGTTCTCCAACGACCGGAACCCATGGAGGACCTCGAGTTCTGGATTCGCCATTTCTTCGCTAGCGGCGTCGTATTCTCCGTCCCTGCATGTCGTGCACCAATCGTCTCTACGCGCTTCGTCACTCCGGCCGAGGGAAGTGGGGTTGCAGAGGATCCGTCGCGCGTTATCATCCAAGTGTCCCGGATGCCGTCGTCCTCCGCTTTTCCTAGACGGGCAGGCCCCAAGGTGACCCTTGATGTTGCAATATTGGACCTCTTGGATGTGGTGAAGTTGGACTTGAATATATTTGGTTGCGTGGGGATAGAGTCCGGAGAACATAGAAACGCCTAGGCCCAACTATGGAAATAACGCTCTGGTCTACCGTGAAAGAAAAGGTCTGCGCGGCTATCTTTCCTGTATACTTAAGTACTCCTGTTAGAGCCGATAGTAACGACGACGACGACGACGACGACAATGGAAACGACAGCAAAGTAGATTAGTCTGTATAGCACAGGGAAAAAAAGGCGGTCTCTTATTTTAGATATGTGGGTGTTGCCCTCCACGACGTCGGTGTGGCCCTACACGACGTATGCCCCCGTGAGCGATCTGGCGTCGAAAAATAGAACAACAACAAAAGAAGAGTCAGGGTCCACCAAAATATCTTGTCACGAAGCATTCTCCGGCATACAGAACTCCTGACATACCGTGTGTACAGCATGGCGGGAAACCGCTTGACAGGTCCCTTCACTCTCAGAAGGACATCACCCTCTTCCAAAGTCCAGTCATAATGAATGTTGCACCTGGCACACCGAACACCATGCGACGCCGTGCTATTAGCCATGAACATTCCAACAGCAGCCTCGTCCTTGTATAGCACCTGCAGGCAAGCGCAGCAGTCGGTTCTTTGACGTGGGCGCGGGTGCCCGTAGCACCGCTGCACTGCACCCGTCGACTCGCGGAAGCACACGCAACGGCGCCTGCAAAACGGCTTCATAATGATCTCCTGTGGCGGCCGAGTGTGCGGACACAGCAAGCTGTCGATTCTCCTTATGCTCTGTCGGAGCAGGTCCATGGTTACGACCTGCCCCTCTGTCAAAGTCGCGACCTTGATCGTCCAATCGTTGTTGATCGTCCAATCGCTGTTCACCGGAGGCCATCTCTGATATATCTTCGGCGGTTCCTCTCCTTCTCTGATCCCCAAGACGTCCCAGTACTCGTCGCTTCGAAAGACGACCTGACGCGCATCGCCATGGTGAGAAATGCCCGGCAGGCGACAGGTCTGGTCAGATCGCAAAAGTTTAATGATATTCGATCTGTGTCCAAGGAGCGCATAGCGTCTGAAACCAAGGGGGGATCCGGGAACGATGTGGTCCTGCTTGTCTCTGAGCACGTAATGAAAATATCTGAAGGAGAAGTCGTTGAAAAAAGACCGCATCAGAGAACATGCCTGCCGTGCCATATACATGCTAGGCGCATCCAGGCATTTCATGACATAGAGAAGAATCTCGGGTGGTAGTTGATAGATGATGGAGTTTTTCTTGTTTGCGTCCCATTTAGCCTTGTAGATTGTGCTGTATCCGGTGCAGAAACGCCACTTTTCCAGAGATGGGGTATTTTTGCGGTATCTGACAATCGCGTGCGCAGATTCAGACGGCGCCATGATGAGAATGAAGTTGACAAGAAAAAAAGAGGTAATGAATGGGAATGGGAAGGAAGTGGGTATTGAGTATTAGCTCGAGCTCAGAGAGGTGTCTGAAAACTCTAGTTCATGACCCGGAATCGTCGTTATTATTGTCATTGTTGTTACTATTGTTGTTTTCGCTATCGTTATCCTCGTCGTCCCTCGTTGTCCCCCGTTGTCGTCCCCCGTTGTCGTCCCCCGTTGTCTTCCTCTTCGTGCCTCGTCGTCGTTGTCCCTATTATCGTCTACACCATGCACCCGCCCAGATAGCAACACTCAACTTTCATGCAGTCTACAGTGACACTCAGCTGTGGAACTGAACCATGAAATCCATGAGATGAATATGCACTTTTCATGATGAAGCCCCTGAAACCATGAATAAATCGCGCCTCGACGTAATAATCAGACGGTCAAGTTTGGACACTTAGTCGCAGAGCTGACCCGGCTATAGATAGTTGAAGGCGTCTCTTGTCATTACCAGATGCTCTCCGCTTGTTCGATAAAAGAGGTGAGCAAAGACTCCTTTATCATATTGTTTTGAACTAGGTAGGGTATTATTGATGAAGCCAACTCCCGAATTTTTATGCCCTTCCATGGCCACCCAGTCCCGAGATATGAGCAATCAGTGAGGTTTTCAAGTATGGGTAAGCCCCGCCGCAGTAATCACGTAAAGTTCGTCCCGCAAGGTCCCCCACCAATGATAAGGTTTGCCACACAAATAAGACGATGTGATCAATAAGTACATATCGCGTGCGTCATCAACTGACTTCCTGTGCATAAGTAACTTGTCGGCGTGAACTACCGCAGCATTTCTCGGCAGAGCTTCAGTCGGTCACTAGCTTCCCGCAGCAACTCCGAATGGGACTGCTCGAGGCTCGTCTTCAACAAGTCGAGGAGTTCTGGCAGTCTCTCATTCAGGTCCATCGCTGATTCATCGTTCAACTCGTCCAGGGTGGCAAAGTGGGCTAGGTACCTGGCGATCTCGCTGTACCGTCCAGGTGGGGCGTTCTTATTTGGGATGCCAAGTGCTTGCACAAATGACCAGATCGTCAACGCCGCATAG
This sequence comes from Colletotrichum sp. SAR 10_77, assembly GCA_025330015.1. Lineage (NCBI taxonomy): Eukaryota > Fungi > Ascomycota > Sordariomycetes > Glomerellales > Glomerellaceae > Colletotrichum > Colletotrichum sp. SAR 10_77. Next base: position 7,810 of record JAKMWV010000450.1, on the reverse strand, counting down.
TACATGATCCACGGCCGATGTGGATCGGGCTCTGTGCGGCATGAGTAGAAGACTGAAACCGGTTCAGGGAGTGAGCCAAAACTACTCGTTCGTCGTTTAGGTCCTCTCTGGTCCACGAGGACGCGGTAGAGCAGTTTGAAAGAGTGGAGGACGGCCTGCCGTGTTGAGGCTGCGTTGGACCAGGTCCTCATCCGCGCAACGGCATTTGAATGATCTCGTGTGGAAACCTTACGTCCAACCAAACGCTTAGCACCGGCGTATACTTGGCAGTCGACAATGTCAACGTGAAGGCTGATGTATGCCAAGTGATAGAGTGCAGCGGCTGAGTGAATCGGACCATTGGGGCTTGATGGTTGACCTGGTGCTTCAGGTGTGTCGTTCGCACCGACAGCCTTGTCGAAGCTCTCCTTCCATTCGTCAAAAGCCCGCAGCAATATCTTCTTCCAGCCGTCGTGCGTCTCAGTGCTCGGTGTACGCAGGTCAAGCCACTTGAGGTGGGATTCTCGATGGGACAGGTGCCACCCAACGCTCAGCAGGCCTGACATGATGATCATCCGCCCGAAGGTATGTGTCTTAACCTCCTGGCCATGCAGAGCGCTCTTCAGTCCATCGAGGAAGGAAACCTGTTTAATGCCGTACATGCGGTAGTTGCCATCGAGCTGGCGGAATACGTCAGGAGTGGCAGCTGTCCAAAGAGCATCATCACAAGGCAGAGGAAGTCGGATCTCATGGGGTGCCATGTCCGCTGTGTGGCCAAACATGGCTGCATGAATAATGTCCAACATGAAAGCCGCAAACACGACTCGATGCATCGCCTCGGACTCAGCCCATCGCACCCACCACGTCCTAGAGTCCAACGATGCTGCATCGTTGGAGGTGGGGGCCTGTTCTTCTGGAGGTGATTCACTCCCTGCTCTTCCAATAAGAGGGCTACCTCTTCTAAGGAGGGTCAAGGTGGCGGAGTGATAGATGTGAGCTCGCTCATGGAATCGCCTTGACGAGAACATCTTCTCGTAGAACTCCAGGAGTAGTAGTGATTGCGCAATTGCCAATCCGACTGGCGGTGATGCCTCTTCAGCTGTAAGGATCTCCCAACGAACGCTGGATATGACGACATCGGCGAACCCTCCGTATTGCTCCAGATTTCCCGTTGAGTCTCTACTGCTCAAAGATGCAGCTCCTAGCGCAATCATCACCATAAGTAGGAAGATGGAACATCGATTTGCTGCGAATGTGGGTTGATGGACGATGGGTAGTCTTGGCGAAACGTTCTTCCAGTACTCCTGTAAACAGTCGCGCATCATGTCGAGGTTTAGTGCGGGCAGATCTCCACCACTTTCTTGCACCAAGTTGATAATGCGGTGCTCGTATTTCGGTTGCTTCTGACGAAAGACCTGCAGCCATCTCAAAACTTCTTGGCGTCGATGTTCACCAATGAGTTCATCGCTGACATCGGCTTGCCTTGGCGGTGTCGGGTCTAGCTGTGAACGGCTGGTCAAAGACTCATAGTCATAGTGGATATTGTTGTTGAAGGTCGATTCCAAGCCTCCCTCGAGGAAAGGGAGGTTTGCGACGCCATTGAAGTCGCTGAAACTTGCTTGAGGATCGAACAACCAGACGGCAAAGTTCTCTCGGGATAGTGCTTCGTCCGATTGAAAGTCCATTGCATTGAAAGACGGCATGATTGATGATTCTGCGGGTATCGGCGGCTGATCCCGGCCGAATAGATCGGATTTCGGGCGCATCATGTTGACGGAGATATCGTCTATTGATGGCCATGTTGATGGTTGGCCAACTCTGGCCGTTAATGATGCATTAGGTGCGCCCGTTGTAGGCGTTGGGGTGGCGTTGGAGTCGGGAGTCAGCAAGATGGCCGCATCGTGCGGACCTGCCGACGACGATGGTTGGACTGGCTGAGAGAATACCGGTCGGGCGGGGACAGCAGCCGTTGGCGACGACACGGCGACGCCAGACAGGCCGTTAGAGGCAGCGGAAGTGCTGAAACTTGGTGCGCGGTTACGGGGGATATACGAAGATGAATGTCGCTTCTTGTGTCGGCTCAATAAGTCAGCTCGAACGAACTTTTGGTCGCATCCCGGCACGTCGCAAATGAAGATCTCTTTGGGGTTGTCTGCGAGTCGCGTCAATCGACTTGTCCTTGGCACATCTAAGACGCGCAGGTGAGACCGCGCATGGGCTTCAAAGCTTCTTACGGTTCAGTTGGTGTCTCTGCAGATGCTCCGCCCTTGAGTACAGCTTCTCGCATCCCGGATGGTCGCACACGAAGCGTCGAGGGGCGCCCTTTCGACTGGCGCGTTTGTAGTTACCAGCAACGCCATGCTGGGTTGGAGAAGGGTGGCTCGCCATGAACGGTGGCTATGGGGACATGGTCGGTGGCAGTGGGTTGCTCGTCGTGGCTGAGGCAGCCTTCGCTTAGGATTTGTCGTCGTATCAATGCGTAGACAACGTCGGACACGGTGGAGTCGGCATCGGTGAGGACACAGTGAGGTGCGCCGCGAAGTTGAGGATGTGTCGATGGAAATCGTTGAAATTGGGGATGAGATTGGCAAAGTTCCGCCTCAGGCGGCTGGGTCAACGCGGGGAATGGGCGAGCTCCCCCAAAAAGGGCCCCCCTTCCCCACACATCTCGGCCGTCCTTTCCCTGAAAGAATGATGGGGGAGACACAAAATCGGCCAACTGGAACGAGGAAAGTGGACCCCCACGCGTCGCTCCTGCATCGAAAAATGACAGTGCCGCACGGTCCATTGGCGTTTTCAACTGTGCGGGGGATTCTTCTCACTCACAATTCTCCCATCTCACTCCAGGAGCAACTCATCCGTTTAACCGCCGAAGTCATGCCATCACAGTTTGACGCAGCTCTTTCATAATGTGATAGACTCGATGAAGCCCAAAAACCAATGCCATTTAGCTAAAATGATAGGACCGTCATGGTATCTACCCATTCCTCAGCCGTCCAGCAATCCTCTTCAACGCAGTATCCTCTTTTTCGGCCTTTTGGAAATCACGCCGATGAGCCTCGGCGGCAGGCCCGACAATCTCCAACAACCGAATATACGGCATCCCGAGCCGTCCACCTGACACTCCGGCCTTGCGATCATACCGCCCGTTCCGCACCGCAATGTTGTCGTCTGTGTACGCCGCCAACTCCTCCGGCACCCCATCATCCCTAGTCTGATGTTCCAACACCTTGATCAAGTCGACCAGTACAGCTTTCGCCGGCAGCTTCATATCAAAAATCTCCAGCGCCCTCGTCGTGTGCCGGATGTCATGCGTCACAACACACATGGCCGCATAATCCGCCGATAGCTCATCGATAATTCCCTGCGCCTTCTTCATCGCATCGTCGCTGTACAGCTCAAAGGTCTGGTTCGAGTCAACCCACATATACCACGGCTCTGGTCGCACTTTCTTGTTGCACTTAGTCCCTTCCAGCATTCGGATTGTTCGTCGACAGTGTTGTCGCACAGGCTTCTTGTCATCACCGACCAATGAGAGCCAGGTGGGCTTGTCGGCTGGTGCCATAATATCCAGCTGAAGTGATGGCATGAGCGTGTATTGACGACATTTATATTCTTCCGAAAAGTTGAAGGTAAGAAACACCACCTGTTCGCCGCTCTAGCAGTCGGCCATTTTGGCGTTTTCGACGGCGCACTCTTCGTGACGCCGTAACTGAGGCTCCGAGAGAAAACGGGGCTTGAAATTCGCCATCGCTCCAAACTAAGTAATTAATCTCTATAATTCGTTGATGCGCAAGGCAAAACGAGAGAAACTGTCATTGAAATTTTGTACAAATTCGGGTATTAATGATGTCCGCATCTCACCAAGCAAGCTGCCCTGTGGTGAGGCACTGAGGAGGTTTGAGCCCGTGCCCGGTGACTCACACCGAGCCGTCGGATGTGTGCATCGAATCGCCACGTTCCGCCATCCAAAGGGAAGCAGCTTGATGAGCATTTCTTTAAGCTTGCCATTTAATTCGTCTAGCGGTACTCCGTCGTTTAAAATTAGGGACTTCGGGATTCCGCAAGTCGTAGTCAGCGACGTCTCCGCCACGAATGACGCTAGGTAGGAACGATGGGAATGATGACAGGCGCGACAACAGGCACGACGACTTGGAAGACAAAAAGCAGCGCAGAATGGACATTAAATTGGCAGGAGTGGTAGAAGGGGAACATATCCCTAATGAGGCAGGGCCCCCTGCCCGGACAGCAAAAGATGACTGTGGAGTTAAGTTGCGCGGCGCGGCAGCATAATGTTGTGAAACTAGTTGATTGTTCTAAGTTCTAAACACTGCGACGAGGTATTTCTTCCAGCCTCAATGGGGCAGTCCTGGGCACAAATTCAAGTCAGACCAAATATGGCAAATCATAAGAACAACACTTACCATAAGGAACCTACGATACGCTCTTAAGGCAAAAGACATGTGCAGCCGCCAGTGATGTTGATGCAGCTAGGTTCTCCGGGTTGCTTCCTGCAGTCGGTTTTTCCGCAGAAATCTCCGCTGCATGACGCCGCGTACACCGCTGCGGCGTAAGCCAGAAAGGTAATGGCGATAGATTTGACGTGCATTCTGATCTTGTTGACAAGGAATGAAGGTTAACGATAGTTACTGACTTATCAAACTTTAGGTGGCAAGCCAGAGGATAATGAGATGAAAATGAGATGAAAAGCATGCTTAACTTTAGGTTCTCGTGCTCTGCCTTTTATGATCGTCTTCAATGGTTCTGCAGTGCCCTTAACGGAGCTGTCCGCAGTCTTCCGGCGGGCCATTGTGCTAACCCACCGGCGACTTTACGATGGTCCGAAACTAGGTAGATCTACAACTTAATAGCAACCTGAAACTGTTCATCCGGAGTCCAGACGGACTCCGGACGGTTGTAAGGCTTGTTACACCAATCAGCCTTCGCCGTACAACCCTAGCCCGGGGAAATTACAAAACGACCTAGGCTTGGAGCATGAGTCGCGACACATCGACGTCTACTAAGTATGACGAGGCGGGTCAGAAACTACGAGTCACGATGCGTTACACTGGTGAGAGAGATGCACTGAGCAGCTAATTCAGCCCCGTGAAACTCATTTGAACTGACAATCAATACAAATTTGAGCTAGATATGATATTGCTAGATTCGTTCAAAGGAACCCGCTCGCGGTTGCTTCGGGCCTCTACGAGACCTAAATAACAATCGACTTTAACTAGGAATACAGCTGACTCTAGGTGATTAATTCTCATCCGACTCTTCTGCTGACCACGGATAATTGTCGTCTTCTTCCCATCTATGAAACCTGTCGCCGCCCCAAAGCTCATATTCTTGTCTATACTCAAATCGATGCTCGTATGATACTCCGAACTTTTGCGTCTGGGAGGGATCTGCAGCGTAATAGCGCTCGTTGAAGAAACCTGCTGCCTCTCGAGCCGGTGGTAGAGCTGCTGTTACATCGCCAGGGGCAAGATATGTCCTGTGGACCTCTGTTGTGAGACCTCGCGACGTGTGTTGTCTAGCCGTGATGTCCCATTCTCTCTTGAGAGTCTCGGAGAGCCTAAACTCCCGATTCATACTCCATACAGCATGCGCCTTTTCGTCGTCGATAGTGTAGCAAAAGCGGCCTGCATCTTGTGCTCTTGAATCTTGTCCTGTAAACCAGAGTTCTAGTAGCTTAATTTCGGGCATTCCTCGAGCGACTTCAGCCATCATTATCATCAGAGGGTCGAAAAGATTTTCGTCTGCGTCCAGTCCTAGACCAAAAAATGTCATCGAAAGATGTCGGAGAAATGGCCACCTTAACAAGACCAATCGTGGAGCCTTGAGAAGACTTGCGTCTATAGCGTTTGAGCAACGAAAGGTCCTGAGTTGATGCCTGGCGCTGAGAACAGATATTCTGAAAACACTCGACGGGCGACACCAGTATCCTTGCTCATCCATGTTACGAACGCTGAGTGACTCGACGGCAGGCGGCAGGAAGTCCCAGCGCTCGTACTGTATCGAGCGGTTGTACCGAACCCGCTCTTGGTACCCGTACGAGATCTCCGTCAAGTTGTCTGATTCTTTCATGACCGAGCATAGATATGACAAGAGTCCTCGATAGGAACAACACCGGCATCTGTCGCAGTTGAATTCCAGATGTCGGATAGAACGGACGCAGTGAACTGTCTGCAGGGTACCCTGAGCGAGTTTGCTTCCCAAATGATTGAGATGATGGCCGCATGAGCGCTCCTCGTGGATGTTCAAGTCGAACGATGCGTCGCGCTTCCAAGTAGCCATTGTGTCGAAGAAGCCATCCATCACATCCGCAAAGTCAGCTCCCAGTCTCATTCGACGCCGTGGGTAGTCGACAATTGTGGTGAAGGTCGAAAGATCCACGTCTATCGCAAGGCGTAACTTTTGCAAACATAATAGCCGCGAGCCTCGGATGGTGTTGGCCAGGGTGTCAGGAGTGATGTCGCCGGACAGAAGGCTGGCATTGGTCAGACGGAAAGTCACCTCTGCAAACAGATGGGGCTCGAGTATTTGGTTCCATAGTCTGCAGACTGTTGCAAGAGGGGCTAATGGGTAGTCATCCTTCTTGGCTACCACGTACTCAAGAATTTGCGTGACTAATCTGGGGGGTAAATCGTCCCCTGTTGTCCTGATTGCTGGTCGCTGCGTAGAATCCTTTGAGTTGTGCGGTCCGCAACGAATCAGGTCTGTCGTCTGAGGATGAGCGTTTCCGTCAAGAGACGTGCTGATTTTCGCATCATACTTTTGGGCGGGTCTGATGAGGCGGTTTAATAGGTTTCCAATACGGGTTGACGATGGTGGCTTCGGCATCTTGGTGTTGAAGGAACGGAACAACTGGTTTCACTAGTAGGAATGACTCTTTCGGAGTGGCCGCCAGAAAAGCTTTAGCGCAAACAAGAAAAAAATGTTGTAAGAAATGGAAGTACGGAAGATGTTAAAGATGTCACCTGCGGTGTGATATAAAAAGGTTGAAGAGCCTTGTTGCCAACCTTTCTGACCCAAAACTTTGACCTCCAGGTTTTTGTGATCATTAAGTTTCACGTCTACTGAAAGTTCAAAAATGTTTTTTTCAATTTCTCAACAAACGTCAAACCCCGCATAAAACGGCTAAAACCACATAAGGCTGAGGCTATTTCAATGAGTAGCTGCTATTATCTGCAGTATCAGGAGCGGTTCGCTCTTGCTAAGGTAGATCTACAACTATAGCGGCCAGCATATGATAAAATGAGGCTTAAATCCCAAACCTTGCTCGATAGGAAGGGGTTGCTAAGAAAAAGTAATTAGCGCTTCTAATAGAATGTCCAAAGGCCAATACTGAATGCTGTTTGACCCTCCACTGATACCTGAATCAAAAGTACACGGTAATGGTGATTTGCTTACATACATTGAATGGCTCTCCAAGATTGGCTGGCCTATGTAAAGCTCATAGCCAATGAATCTCAGGGCGCCTAAATTCTTCCTCAGGGGCCGGCAGACCAATGGCTCTGCGGGCGGCCTCCGTTCGTGGGTGCTGCGCCTCCGGCCACGCCGACTGAGCCCAGAGCTGCGTGCCAGCATTTATTTCTCATTCTTGCAGGAGGTGTTTTTTTATAAATCTCTCGACGATACAGCATGCCGCTCTCTTCTTCCTAGTATCGTGTGCCGTAAGCCTCCCTCAATAACTTCTTTTCAGATCTCCTACCCAACCTTTCTCCCAAGTCTGTGTGGAAGTGGGGGGGGGGGGGGGGGGGGGGGGGGTGGGGGGGGGGGGGGGGGGGGGGGGGGGGGGGGGTGGGGGAGGGTGGGGGGGGGGGTG